>CAJQUW010011479.1:0-15096 GCA_907163375.1 Prostheceraeus crozeri
CACTGATGAAAAAGGACATGAAATAAATTTTTGGAGGTGAAGAGGATTTAATGATAGATCTTTTGTACGGGAGGTTATACTTAAAACTCCGTTCAGGAGGTATAAACTTTTACGCTACAATAGCAAAGTTTAATTTTTTTTAGCATTTTCATTATTACTCTTATTAATCTTATTAATCTTATTAATCTTATTATTAGAAACAAAAAATAAACTTAAATTAAAATTTTATTTTTATTTTTTTGTTTCTAAAAACACTAATTCAATAATGGATGAATTTATTACTTTAAAAATGAATGAAATGACTTTAAATAAAAAAAAACTTAAATTTAATCATCATCCAAATTTATCTAATAAAGTTTTGTCAGTTATTTGTGGAAGATCAGGATGTGGAAAAACATATCTATTATTTAAAATTTTAACGACTCCAAATTTTTTGGATTATAACAATCTTATAATTTATACAACCCGTCTATCAATTTTTAAAATATGGATTTGAAAATAATCTTACAAAAACAGCAATTGCTTCTCTATTCGAAGAATACGAAAAATCTGAATATGAAGAAGAAATAAATTTGTGGTGTGAAGAAGCAGCAAAAAATAAACAATTAGTTGAATCCAATAAAAATAAGCATATAAAAATACAATTAATAGATGATAGTGGTAATATGCAAGATCCTAGTAAACTAGATAAAACAATGAAACATTGTGTAATTTTTGATGATTGTGTTAATGATAGAAATCATTCAGTTCAAAGAAATTATTTCAAAAGAGGTAGACATAATAACTGTAGTGTATTTTATTTGACACAAAGTATGTATTCATTAGATGGAAGTGTTATTAGAAAGAATGCAAATATATTTATACTATTTGAAATAAATGCAAGAAACTTAAGTGATTTGTTAAGAGATTTATGTATAAGAGATAAAGATGAATTTAAACAATCGTGTAATAATGCTTGGTCAAAAGATAATGGATTTATCACAATTAATATTGATAAAAAAATTCATGAAAGAGTTATCGAACAATTGTTTACCGAGTAATAAAAATATACAAATATAATTTTTTAATATTTTATTTTTTATTATCAGCTTTAATTTTGTCTAATTTTTTTAAAATATAATATTTGAATTTTGTGGTAACATTGGTATACAGCAAAAACATTTTACTGAACAAATTATTTTTTTATTGCTTTGTTGTTTGACATCTTTTCGTTTAAAGATTTCACGTTTAAAGTTTTCACGATTATAATTTTCTCGTATTAAGTTTTGTTAAATAAAGTTTTGACTAATAAAGTTTTTAGCTCTTCTAAAAACATTTTATCATTTTCTTCATTAAAATTTTATCATCAATAAAAGTTTTACCATCACTAGAAATTTTACCATCCTTTTTATTTTTATCATTAACTTTTTCTGTCTGTGATTGAAATGATATTTGATTTACTTCATTAGCTATTTGATCAAATTTTTCAATCTCATCTAACGTAATAACATTATCATCACATACTCTTTGAAAGTAGTAGTGTAGTTTATCATAGACTTCTTTAATATGTAAATGCTTAGTTTTTAATGATTTTCGTTTCTTAGTTATTAAAGATTTTTCTAACATTGTAGCAAGTGAAGTTGCAAAAACACCCGTACCTGTTAAAGCTGTAGCAACTACTGGAATTACTAAAACACCTGAAGATATAACAATTGTTAAAGTACCTAAACTTATTGTTAAGAATATGCCAATTCCTTGTGTTACATTCTTAACTTTACTCCATCTCTTTCTTAATTTATTATAATGTTCTAATCTAAGTAATAATTGCGATTCCTTATCTTTCATATAACGTACTCTATCTTTGTGTTTTGCAATATCCATTAAAGTAGAACTACGTTCATATGATAATGAAGGATATATTCTTGCGGTTTCATCCATTTCTAAAGTTCCTTCCACTTTTGTTCCTTCCATTTTTAAAGAAATATTTTTAATCACATGATATATTTTAAAAACCTGAAAGATGGATAAAAAAGACGTTTTTAAAAATACTAATTTTCGGTGTCCTAGAACGGTCATGATTTTCAAGGTAAAAATTGTAATTCTCAAATTTGAGATTCTTAACTTTTATATTTTTTTTAGTGTCCTAGAACGGTCATGATTTTCAAGGTAAAAATTGTAATTCTCAAATTTGAGATTCTTAACTTTTCTGATTTTTTAGTGTCCTAGAACGGTCATGATTTTCAAGGTAAAAATTGTAATTCTCAAATTTGAGATTTTGAAAAATTTGAAAATTGGGTACTTTTAAAAACGACATAAATTCATAAATTTAGACCCTTTTTCGGGTTCTTAAGACCTAAATTCATGAATTTATGTCGTTTTTAAAAGTACCATTTTTGAAAAAAATGGTACTTTTTGAATGAACCAAATTCATGAATTTAGGTCTTAAAAACCTGAAAAAAGGTCTAAATTTATGAATTTATGTCGTTTTTAAAGATACTAATTTTTTTGATTTTATGGTGTCCTGGAACGGTCTTATTCCCATTACTCCCAGGGCAAACCGCGTGGAGGTTCTATCATGTCTTGCCCCTAGGTGGCCCTTAAGAGAGCCGATGGTTCGTTCTCGGGAGTAAATTGATGGGGTGGTGAAGGCGGGCAAAGATCTGCAATGAAAATGATATGTATTAGAATAGGATATACTATCTTATTTGCTTTTCACTTACCTAGTTAGTCATCCTTAGGCAGTCCTCGCGGGCTTCTGATTGATAAATTTGTGCAGATGCCCGCGCATTCTTAAGTGTGGCGTGGAGGCATTTCTTCTCGGGATGACCATTGTAGCATAGTATACTTTCATCGAGAAACTTTGGTTTAGCGAGTACTTCGCCGGCCCAAATGATTATCACCGAATAGGGGATGTGAAATTCAAACAAAGACAGATCGCTCATTCACACGTTCCACTCATCCCTCGAGGCCCTCATGCGCTCCAACTTCTCACAACGACACCTGCCTCTCATCACCCCGCCGAGCCACAGTCCTCCTCCAACTCAACATTCTTCGCTCTCAACACACTCATCTCCTTCCTCATCTTCCTCAAACTTCGCTCTCTGCATCTCCTCATTCTCCTCTCCGCAGCACTCGCGCCCTCTTCTCACACTCATCATTCTTCTCTTCACAACACTCGCACATTCTCCTTCAAACTCTTTCACAACACGCCTCATTCTAATGTTTTCATCCGCCACACAACTCCTTACACTTCACTCTCCTTCATTTTTCCCAGCTCACTCAACTCACTCAACGTTCTCCTCCATTCACCTTCTTCAAACTTATCATAGCGATCTACCAACAAAGCAGTGTGCCCGCTTGCTGCGACACATGCTTCTTTTCCATGTCCTCATCCCAACCGCCGCCGAATGCTTTCCGTACCCCACCACCCTTCACTATTGGGGAAGATAGCTCTTCGGGGGGTCGGTGATGACGATGTCTGACACCTCCGATGACGAAGAGCTCAACTTCCTCAACACGCTTTTCCTCACTCGCTCCCTATCCAAATCCACATCATCCTCATCATCACTCTCAAGCACTCTCTTTCGCCCAATCTCACCCTCCAACGACGCAACCGCCACTCTCTCGCCAACTCATCATTCTCAACAACATTCTCAGCTATACCCTCTCGCTCGATCGCCAACATTCGCTCCCTCTCTTCCACAATCAACTGCGTAAATCTCAAATCATCACTAAACCACCACTACAGTCCAGCATGCACTCTGTAGGAAGTAAACCCGCAAACGCGCCTCAGCCTCATCACCCTTCAGCACTCTACACTTCACGCACGCAACCCTATTCAAGATAATCATGTGCCGGTGCCCCAAGCCCGCCTTCTTGACATGAGCCTTGGCGTCCGCACTCTCTAGCGATATTAACTAACTCGCCCACATGAGCACATTTTGATGTGGTATTTACGATTTTTGTCTTTTTTTTTTTTCTCTCTCTCATTTAGCCATGTTAGATTTATCGTTAGCTGTAAGATAATGAAATTTGTACAAGTTTGGAATCATGTAGTACAGTCATATTCCTAAAGAGTGTAGTGAGTGGCACTCGATCCCGTCGACAGCCCGAAGGCCTTGTACTGATCACTAGGGAAGTGAGAGATCTTCCCCGATACCCGCTCTTTACAGCTGAAGACATCATTGTCACTGCCCCGAAGTGGTAACAGGAACGCCGAGTCCAAAATAAAAAGGTAGTGATCATTAGCTGGATCTAACCCCTCAAAGCTGCCTTAGACTTTAGTTAAATTTCAAATCTGATAGCAGATTTGAACTCAGGATCCTTCTCATAATATCTAATTCACAGGATCTATTATAAAATAACTATATCACATATAAATAAAGTTTACCCTTCAACTGATCGGTGATATATTAAACATTAGAATATACCACATCACCAAATATATTTCTTTTATCTGTTTAAACACGCGCGCCAGCTATAATTCCAATCACCATCTTAATAACCACCCGCCCTTCGGAAAACCCGTCCTGATCCACTAACTACACAATCAACACTTACCAATACCACCCAAACTCTGAGAATAACTCAAAGCAAAATCATCCAAGCCAAGCTCAATTTATTGGGGGGGGGTCCAGAAAACGGGCGCGGTACTCTGCATACTTCTTATTCCCTTTGTCTCCCCTCAAGACAAAAAAATATAGTTCGCGGGGTGTGGGGAACCCAAGTGATTCATATACCCAATCACCATATCTATAATCATACAATAATACTTGAGAACCTTAGTCTACATGTTTAAACTTTGAAAAAACTGAAAATTAAGAATTTTTAAAAAATTCCGCATTTTACTACTCATACTACTTTTAAAAAAATTTATTAGTAGTAAAGACACTAACAAACTCTATCATACAAACTTTGAAGTAAGAAGATAGCTTGCCTACTTCAAAAGATAGAGTCCTTTGAAACACCCGATATCGGGAGCTCAGAGCGACGACCGTCGCTTACCGCGTCTTTCGATGAAGTGATCAGACTTACGTTGTCGAGGGTTTATATATGCTCGGAAGAAAACTTAAAATGGCTCTATCTCCGAAAGTATTCATCGTAGCGACATGCGGTTTGTTGCAAACGATTTGTCTCATCATTCTTTACAATATGACACCTGAACCATTCTCATATGACCATAGGGAAGTTGGTCCGCCAGCACATGTCCATGTAACATGCCACAAGTGAAAAAATTCCTAAGTGTGAGAGCTCCAGTGTGGTGAAAATTTTGAAAAATTTAAAAACTTCCGAATTTCGACCTGGGACCTTTACCAAAACATTTTACATCAAATTTCACTGACCTCCCCCCCCCCCCCCCCCACATTCACAGAAATTTGATGAAAAATGTTTTGGTGACGGTCCCAGGTCGAAATTCCACACTTTGGAAAATTTTCAAAATTTTACCCATACAAAGTCACTCTGACACTTAAGATTTTTTCAGGTGAGCGAGCTCCGACCTAAAATCTTGTAACCGCTCTAACTTTTGAACGAAGACAGATAGGAACAAGCCGATTCTTTCACTGAATTTGTCTCACTCTTAGCTTTCAAACGAGCTATCGCACGACAAAATCCGTCCACTGGAAGCAAGCTGTCCAGAGGGGGGGGGACGTCAGTGAAATTTTCAGAATTTGATGAAAAATGTTTTGGTGACGGTCCCAGGTCGAAATTCCACACTTTGGAAAATTTTCAAATTTTTACCCATACAAAGTCACTCTGACACTTAGGATTTTTTCAGGTAAGCGAGCTCCGACCTAAAATCTTGTAACCGCTCTAACTTTTGAACGAAGACAGATAGGAACAAGCCGATTCTTTCACTGAATTTGTCTCACTCTTAGCTTTCAAACGAGCTATGGCACGACAAAATCCGTCCACTGGAAGCAAGCTGTCCAGGGGGGGGACGTCAGCGAAAATTTTTTCTCTCCGATTGACTTGAAACTCACCCTACCGATGCAGAATTTCACGCTGAATCCGAATCCGACCTCCGTTTTCTCATCCGATGCTTCGTTTGGGCGCTACACACCAAAACGTCCCAAATTCTAACTCTGTTAAAATTTTGAAGAAAAATTTTTTCTCACCGATTGACTTGAAACTCACCCTACCGATGC
This sequence comes from Prostheceraeus crozeri, assembly GCA_907163375.1. NCBI lineage: Eukaryota > Metazoa > Platyhelminthes > Polycladida > Euryleptidae > Prostheceraeus > Prostheceraeus crozeri. The sequence continues at coordinate 6,126 of CAJQUW010011479.1, forward strand.
AGAATTTCACGCTGAACACGAATCCGACCTCCGTTTTCTCATCCGACCACTCCTTCCACTCGAAACAACCCATTTTACAACCCAACATTCAGCAGATTGCACCAAAAACATCACACACTATAGCCTCAAGACTAATCCTGGCGGTTGCCCACGTCAACCTAGACGGTCGCCCAAGTCAACCAGGCGGTCGGACCAACTCACTCGAGTCTCACACTCTGTCGTTGCAGAGGGGGGGGAGTCAGCGAACATGTTGTGAACGTGAACCAACCTGGCCGGCACACCACGGCAGACTCTGTCGTTCCAGAGGGGGGGGGACTCAGACACGAAGCACCACGGCGGCCGACCACGACACTCTGCCGTTCCAGAGGGGGGGGGAGTCAGCGATGGCGGCCATCTTGCGCTATCCAGAAGTGGAGTTTTGCTTACTACTGGCGTGGACTTCGGTAACGTTGACTTTAGTTCATACAATGTGAAATGACTGCATATTTCCTTAAATGTTTTGATTTCACAGTTCTTATAGAAAACTAAATTGTCATGGAATAAATCATTTGTTTTGATGTCTATATAGATTATAAATGGGAATGTAATTTGTCTAAAAGGACTGATGCTTTGTATAATTATTCAACCAGTTTAGATTAAACCAAACTGACGAATACAAAAGATAAAAGTGTAAAGCAGATAGGTTCTATGGGCTATACGATTAGAAAAATTTATATTTCACTGCAGAAAACAATTCTAGATTACATTAGCTTTTTTAGATCTTAATTAAGTTTAGGCAAATCAAATAAAAGATGATATATTTAGAGTACCGATGTAGGCCTACATGTAATTTAGAATAACTACATGTGAATTGATTGTATGGCCTACGCATTAGCTGTATCGACTCATTTTATTTCATAGGGTCATGGTAGGAAAAAATACATTATTAGAGTTAGGCTGATATATCGTCAAATTGTCAATTAAATTTTATTGCTCACGGTGCCCCAAAATGCTCATCGTACCCCATGCCGTTGCTCATCGTTCCCTGTGCTTGGGGCACAATGAGCAGAGTCGATACTATTCACTTAGAAGGAAATTGCTCAGAACGTGCTTGGAGTTACAACGTCAAACTTATACAGCTATATCTGCATGAACATGGCTTGTAGAAAGTTGTGTTGGTTTGGACTTATTCTATGTGATACGTCGTCAGGACACGAAACAAGAAAAAATTGCTCATGGTGCCTCACTCTCCCCTATCCATTTTACTTTAAAGGGTTCCCCTGTTCTTTACATTTGAACAATTTTCAAAATATTTGCATGCTTTCACTAGGTGACATGCCACGCTCAATTACGCGTAATTACACATGACCCTAAACATCCGTGGCTATATGCGGGACATTGCTGCTACATCTGTTATATAAGTCAGTATAGTTGGCAGTCCTGTTATATAGACTTTGCGTCTCATGTGTCTGCATGTATCAGAGGCTAAACAATGTGATAGGACCTCAATTTCATGCTCAGGGAAGACAGAACATGCTTAGCGGTTCATCCGTGGTTCAAGTGGCAACCGTAGACGACGCGCAAACTGTAAACGCTCGCCCGCGCGTATTCATAAACATTCCCATATTTTAACAGCATCAGATCAAGTGATTTCTGACTCTTAGTGCAGCGCGTATGTATGCGGGTAGAAGAATAGAATGTCCTTAACCACGGATGTTTGGGGTGTTCAGTAATTACGTGTGAATTACGCGTGGCATGTCACCTAGTGCTCGAATATCAGCTGCCAAAATATCATCCAACTATTTCACATAAGTTAATTAGTGATTAATTGAAAAGTTCCAGCGACATTCTATTTATCTGATAAATGACTGTAGGCAAAGAAGCTTTCATTGTGTTTATTCCAGAAAAGCACGTGGTTTTTAACCTCTTGACGGCGAAATTATCCAATAATTAGAATTTTTATCTACGAATTCTGTAGATTCTCTTCCAACCGGTACAGCGACCACATTCAATATGACTCAATGAACTAAATTTCAATTCGTATTCCAGTGTTGAAAAAATGTATAATAGTTGTGAATGACTGGTACAAATAGACACAGTATATTAATCCATGGAATAGTAGGCTATTGCACGTGAAACAATGCCACCATCTCACTCAAAATTCTCGTGAAAATCCTGTAATTTACGGTTAACTTCCACAACCATCTTGGCAAATAGTTTGGCTATGATTCAATGCTTTATATCGAAGCTGATCCACAAACCATAGACTTCTACCCGGCTAACAATCCTACGTAGCTGATACGTAGCAATCGTTGCCAAACGTTCCAAAGCGTAGCGTAGCAAGTTGGTTGGTGGCAGTACGCAGCAGCTACGTAGCTTATGATACTTATCCTACACTTACAGCATATTTTCAGCGCTTTTGACGTTTTGCCTGTATGAGCGTTGCTGCTCGTTGCTTCTACGTAGCAAAGGCGTCGTGGATACGTAGCAGTCGGCAGCTGCTCGGTTGCCTCTACGTGGCAGATGCACGTTGTGGTTACGTAGCAGTCGTAGCTGCTCGGTTGCCTCCCCCCCCCACGTGGCAGATGTACGTTTGTGGGTACGTAGCAGTCGGTAGCTGCTCGGTTGCCTCTACGTGGCAGATGCACGTTGTGGATACGTAGCAGTCGGTAGCTGCTCGGTTGCCTCTACGTAGCACATATGCGTTGTGTTTACGTAGCAGTAAAAAAATGCATAACCTCCCCTCGATTTCTCTTTTCCTCTTCCTCCTCTATGTTTCTCTGCTTCCTCCTCTCTCCATCCTCTCATTTCATCCATCTCTCTCTCTGTCTCTTCTTCTTCATCAACTTGTTCACTTATTCCAGTTTTTTTCTTCTTTTCCTTCATATCTCCTCATATCTCTCACATTTTCTCCTTTCCTTTCCCTCTTACTATTCTCTGATATATTCCACTTAATCTTCTACATATTACTCTCTCTCTCCTTTTCACCTAGTTCGATCACGTCTCTCTTATCATTCCTATCTATTCATTTATATATATTTGATGCATCAAAAACATTATCGCTATAGTCTCTTTCACGCGACAGTATTTTTATACATATTAAAATCTGTCACACCATCTCACAAGATTGAAATCCGCATTTCACAATTATGTCTTCAAATGAAATGATCTTTGAGTGCTCGCTAGTTTTTAAGTCTTAAGTTTAAAAAGTTTTTAAAGTTAAAAACTCTCAAGTTTTTTTCTCTCCGCTCTAATTTTATGACGATGACACCTTGTATGACAAACAAAAAAACCTATTAACCAATTATATAGTAAATTCAGTTTGCTTTTAGCAGTATGCTTTGCATCTGAATCTGCAGAAGTGATGTGATTTTGAAAGCTTTACCACAGTCAAGTTCCGTTGCGCAATCTTTCTCCCCCCGCCCTTCTCGCATTCGCAGACACATTCCATCGCTATCCATCCTTCGGCCGCATTCGTCTGTCCGGTTTCGCCTGCCGACAGCTACAGAATACAGGTAGATCGATGATGCGCTGACGCGTTTCGCGTGCAACCATAGACAAGCGTGCAGCGGGCATTAAATTCATGGCATCGCAAGGCTGAGTAATGATGATGTTACGTCCAAATATAGCAGTGTGTGACTTTAACAACGTACGTCCATTGCTGCTATTAATCCTTCATCCGTGGTACAGAGATCACTTTTCTCAGTGGTTTGTCTTTTGGTGTCAAGTCATTTCGACCTCTCCTGACATTTCGACCCCATAATTAAGGTCATCTTGACCCCAATAAAAGATGGGGATATCAAATTAACGCTTCTGTAAAGTGCGTTGGCTACGTATATAGATAAATTGATGTGCTCTATTCAATTTCCTGCCTATTAGCTGTCTGTTACAAGCTCCATCTGTCTGTTACATCGATTTTAACATCCATCAAAGATTTCAAATTCCGCGTGTTGTGGGTTATTTTTCCTAATGGATATTTCGGCCTTAATTTGCATTCATTAGTTAAAATATGGCTCATAGTGGTCTATTCTGCCTATCTGAAGTGGATTCACTCAGTGATAATCAAGCACTGACGACCAATCCCTAATTCTTGGTCGAATTACAGCATATTCGCGTAGGAGGATCGGGGTTATTTTCATTATTGAGAATCATACCTCGCATTGCGCACAACTCGAAATATCGTGACCTGATTTTGCCCAGAGATATGACTGTTGCTTTCTTTGGAAAGAGATGAGAAAAACGCAAGGGAAAAGGAAAAGAACTCTCGAAAATCGCTCAGAACTGGGGTCGAAAGGAGTACATCGATGAGGGTTATTGTCTACATAGGTTAATATGTGCAAAAAATTGTACTCAACTTGTGAAATAAGCAATCCTGTAGCTATGTTTATGCCTATTGGAGAAGAAAAGTACTGAGGTGCCTTTGATGTACGGGCACTTTTGTATCTTGATATTTAAAAAATTAATTTCAGCCATTTTTTCTTTAGATGCGATTGCAGCTATGTTTTGAAATTGACTCTACTTGAAGTGCTACAGCTCTGGATTTTTAACTTAGTGGTATTTCCAAACTGATTAAATGAAGTGTGCAAACATGCCTGAGAATATGCAAAAATATCGCTCTTCATTTTCCATTATAGGCCAGAGCGCATCAAAATTGTGCTTAGTATCTGCATGGCAAAATGTAACCGCTAAGGATACATGGCAATAAACAAATGCACACAAAAAGCCGACTGACTTTTATCCACTCAGTAAGTTGTTTTGTGCCCTGAAACGAAATCGTTCGCACTAATTCCAGTACATGATTCCTACCTATCAAAGCAATATTCTTTGATCGGCCACATTTGTTCTAATAACGATGGTATCAGTAAGACACCCAGGCTCATTGATCCCATTAAAGATCTACTTTAAATAGGTATTTTTTTTACTTTCTAGGTGTATGGTTAGAATTAAAATTCCTCTTCAAGGATCTTGTAGAAGGTTAAAACTGACTACTGCTTATTTTTAGCGCGAAGCTGCAGGAGAAATAGTTTGTCACTCTTTGTGATTGATGGGTTGTTGTGCACGGCCAATGGTTCAAGTGCTTTTATACGAAACGTCAGGCGCTTGTACAAAGCATTTTATTGAAGAAATGTGGCGTTGGAAAGTTTGGAGTGCTTTTCAACTTGTTTTTACCAGTACGAAAATGCGGAGTCCAAAATTCTATTTTTAGGAGTTTTTTTAACATTCTAAAAAACAATGAACAAAGATAATTCAGCCAAATCAAAAAATTTGCAATATTCAGTAATGAATTTCAAAACTATTTAGCTGATCAATGAATCAATTGTTTGCAAAGATTGCCAAAAGTGAGATGAAAGTACTAATAATCTTCGAAGTATCACACCGTCAGCCATGTTTTTTTATATCCAAATTGTTTTTTGAGGTAATCACATACTCTATTTGAGAAGCATAATTCGTTTGACTGCATGTCGTTCTCCTTGTGATATAATTTGTGATCTCATGTTGCCATTATAGACGCTGTTAATGGCATTCGAAAGTCCTGAAAATAGTCTGTGATGCCACGCTAGTCGGTCTGTCACTAAAAGAAGACAGGTTGTTCCATACAAATTTCTTAGATGTGTAGCGTTTTTACCTGAATAAATTTTGGCGTCTCAGGTCATTGTCTATTTTTGAAATTGTGATATACCACCAATCACATGAATTCCTCGTTAGTAGAAGTTTGACATGAATTCTATTCAGCCAACAGTCCGCGGACATGTACAGTAACCTAGAAAATTTACCATAACAACGTGTGGAAAAGAGAATTGTGTTCCCTTTTTAGTAATTTTCTAGACTGCAGAGTTTCACAAAACAGTCCCTGTACTCAGGGTTGCAGTAGTTTCAAGTTATGTTATGAAGCTGTTGTGAGCACTTCATATATAGAGAACAAGAAAAAGTAATTGGAAAAGTTTTCGAGAAAGTATATTATGCTTTCGTTAGCAGGGTTGCGCTCGTCCGATTGCGTAATTTTGTCCCGATTTTTTCAGAATTCGAATTAACGAGAAGAAGTGGGAGTCAGCTTCATTCGGACATTCAAGTCACTTGAACCTGACCGGAAAATTGTTTGAGTTTGTCTCTGTTTCAATGACACAATGCACCGCGGCTTCTGTTTGCGCAAGTATGTTAACCAAAGAAAGTAACAGTGGTCAGGTGATTTCCGAACGTAATCCGAGGGCAAAATTTATCTCAAAACATCGGTGGATGTTAGTCACTTCCCATTAGCGAAGAGCTAATTGATTGGCGAGTTCTGCTCGAAGCGGTAACTTTTAGCTTTTGGCGTTATTTCCGAGAATGATTCGCTTTTTTTGTGTTCGACCATGGGATCTGAGTCTAAAGCTTATTAGTTTGTGTGAATTTCGGTCATGATTCAGCTGTGCTTACACCTATTTATAATGTATAATGTTCATGAAAACTCTCTTGCTTCGTTTCAAGCCAATATCTTAGATTGTATTAAAAGGCAATACATATAGATGAAATTCGATTAGGAAGCATTTCAAGCAAGTCTTGAAGAAAATTAATTTATTTTATTTAGAATTCACTTTAAGTTTTTTTAGTATGCCGACACTTAATTCACTCAATAATTGGTAGCCACATTAGTATATGACTGACATTGATACACAACATGCGTGTAATAGGCTTATGATTGTAGGCTATAAAATGCGATTAGCGTCATTTATATGATTTAATGCTTCATGAAGTGACACTTTTGTGTGAAACTATATGTATTTTAATATGGTCATGTCTTGTGATTTTACTTTTTACAATTATCACCAGCTTTTGTAATGCTCTTCTGTAACCAAATTCAATTTACAGGCTTATTTGGGACCACCGCTGCCGACTTATTTTTGCTCTGCTGCGCTAAATTGCATACTTTTTTTGCCTTAACCGGGTTTTTTCTGCGTTATTTTTTTTAGACCGCAGCAAGTTTGTCCTTTTCGAAGTTTTTGTAGATTTTTATTCGAAGTTGACTTATGGCTTTTTATTAGTCGGTATTTCCATATCAATGTTCCGATATGTGTGTCGAATCGAGTTAGGCAGGTTTCACATCTTCAAAATCTTTCTTGGATGCTCGCCTCAGAGCAATATTGAATTACCCCACGTTATGGTGATCCATTTTTAAGATGAATAGCTATTTGACAGCATAACCTATTAATTTAAATGTCCTGTAATGTCAGGTGATCATCATCGCATAAATTGTTGCAATGCATGGATGAGATAGTATTATGGTGAAATGAAAACTCGGAGGGGCAGTTGTGTGCAACATAATTGTAGCGTCGGACATTTTTGGTGTAAGTATATGAGAAATGGAAGCTGATATTATTGTGAATGTATCGACAAGTATGAACAGTTTCACTTGTTCACGATGTATCATTATACAGCATGCTTACATTAGAACAATCTTATCGAAATGTAAATTTCGCCTCGCTTGGGCGTAGCATGTGGTTCCAGCTTAAAGGTGGACGAAAATTTAAACGTTCCATTTACAATTCAGACCAGTCCTTCGGTTGGGATATTCATCAAAAGAATTTTTAAGGTCTCATGTTGTTGGTGATTATCGGAACGGTTAGGAAAAGATGCGGCATTGACTGCGGCTTCCGAAATTGGTTCGTCCTGGACCGTTGCTCGAAATATTGTGAATTCATCGTGTAGTAATTCGGGCTAATTATTTTTTTGCGTTTATTGGATTTTGTTGTGTGTCTCATTTCCTGTATTTTCGGATGACCACATATTGGTCGATTGGCTTAGTCGGGGGGGGGGGGCCGGGTCTTGCTCAGTTATTATACCGGCTGACGCGGTATCCCCTACTGTTCAGAAAGTGAAATTTGAGTGCTCTTATATCTTATCTACTAAAAGGTGAAGAAATAAAATCTTACTGTCGGTCGATACTGATACAGTCGGTCAGCGGTTTTCGATCTTGAATGTTTTCGGACCTGCTGCATCTCGCATTATACACGCGTTCGGTTATAGGCTCATCAGGGACGTTCATTGTAATTGATTTTAAATTCATCTTTCATTGAAACAATCCAGGACTTTACGCTAAAAGGGTATATCACAACATATTGTAGGATAATGCATGCAATTGTGTTAATATACCTAAGGAGGAATGCAAAGCCGGTAAGATACAGGAACATGAACTATGCGGTGAAGTTAGGGCTGTGTGCGTTTCTCACATGTAGGCTTAATTTCATTCGTACCACACAGACATGGAGAAGGTTCGACTATGTATTATGTTCGACCGCCGAAATGTCTTTCAACTCTGATTCGCTGGTCCAAGTGAAAACATCAAACAATTATCGAATAGGATTAAGTTACTCATGTTCAATTACCTTCAGTTGAAGACGCTATTTTGCTAAGTATAATCACACTCCGAATTCATGTAGAGATCCGTTACGGCGTCTTCATTACTGTTATTTGTTTTATTTGATTGAATTAACTGCTTGCAAATCCTTTTTCAATGATTTGTAACAGTGCATGAAATAGCGGGACGCAGTCTGCCAAATCCGGGCCACTTACAAAACTGTACTTGTTCTAAGATAATTATAGATTGTAGTAAAACTAGTTGCTAAAGGACTGTAGACTCTTCATAGTAGTAGTTGATAATGGCATGTATCAGTAGGAATGCATCCAATTGACATCTTTAACTGCAGCATCACAGCAGGACCTCGATATTTAACTTGTGCAACTTAAAGAAGTTTTTATAGCATTCGCCTTTTCCATGCATTCATAAACGTACTGGAATTTAATCAGAAAATTACATATTTCATTAATCAATTTTGCAATAGCAAAAGTAAATTGATGGACTTTTTTAATCAGTGTCACTCTAGAATTTCAATGGTATTTACGGTTAATAGCAAATGGAAACAATGTTGGTTGATTTGTGCATTTAATTTCGCTGAATCTTCAAAAAAGGAAACACAATGACATCGCATATCACCAGGACAGGTATTTGCATCACAGC